>WSYH01000120.1:0-28748 GCA_036426205.1 Ascaphus truei | reverse complement strand
GCTCACTCCATGGCATCTCCAACTATCAGGGGAACTTGCCTGCATGCAGTGTGATTGTGACAAATCTATTACAGAGTGCTTTTCCTGGTAATGTACAGGTTAATAAAAGCTTCAATCAGACTTAGAACTTTTGCAACTTATATTGACAGATTTACTATAAATCATTCTTCCTGGCAATGCACAGGTTATTAAGAATTTATATTAGTGTAGGGACCCTTGAAACGTGGTCTGCCGTGAAGTTTGGCTCAAGGGCTTACAACAATTTGGCCAAAATGTTAAACTAAAAGACCATTTTATTTATTAGTTATTTATACATGTATATTTAGGCACTGTACCGTATATAAGTTTTTCTGGATGTGCACTGAGCTTTGTCTGTGTTTTATGTTATGTCTCTGGTTTTAAATTTATATGATTACAACATGTATTACTACTGTGAAGCGCTACAGCTGCGGCCGCCTTTAACCTAACCGCAGCCAGATGCGGTATATTTTCTTTTTTTCCGTAGCGCTTTCCGGTATGTTAGCGCTCGGATTTTTAGCGCTGTCCGCTATACTGCAATACCGTCTAAAAACACAGGTGGGTGTTCGCGAGCTGTTGTCTTAAAAGTCTAATGCATTATGTCTGTGTGTGCGCGCGCAGTACTGTATTTGTAAAATGGAGGATTTACAGTATACAGTATTACAAAAATATAGCGTTGCGTCTTCGAATATAAAATGATCACATTACTATACAGTACTGTATGTACTGTATTATTTTGTAATCAGTACTTTAACTTTTACTTGTTTTCATACTCTTTTTATACAGTATTATGCGTGTACCGTACAGTACTATATGTCTCATTTGAACATTGTTGAAATGCATAGGCGTGTTACAGTATCACATTTCGGCGCATACAGCGCTCTCCCTCTCGCCCCCGCACACACGGTTAAAGTACTATTTCAACTTCTTATCTACAGTTCAGTACACCTCTCCCAGCCAGATGGCTTTCTGGCTTCAATCACCCAAACCTGTCATCCCATTCCTGCGTGTATAACATACAGAGCCTGGTGTCACATTTCAGCACCTGCGTGTTTAACTTCACAATCATGTGGAAGTTCAAGTCTGGAAAAAAATAATATATATTTATATATATATATATTTTAAGTTTCATTTCCAGACATGTGTGCCTGCATAAAAATTCTTGTTATTCTGATGTTCTTTCGGTACTGTAGCTTTTTAATGTGACACTGGTCATTCACATGCTTTATGTAATTTTTATTAATTTGGGGGTGTGGGGATCAAAACATTATAATGACATGTTGAAAATATGTCTTTGAACTACAGTACAGTACTGCTAATCCTTCATGCAGCTTTACCCCCTCCCCCCCGCAGAAACACACAAGACTCAAGGATTTCAACTTCTTATCGACACCTCTCGAAAACCATTCATTTTCAAAAGCTTGGCTTTGTGCTTTTAATCGTCCCGAGCCGAGTGTCACATCTCTGGGCCTGCGTGAAATCCTCTTTGGGATGGGACATAGTTGATGATTAATGAACATGCGTGTATAACTTCACAATCATGTGGAAGTTCAAGTCTGGAAAATATATATATATATTTTTTTTTTAAAGTTTCGTTTCCAGACGTGTGCCTGCATAAAAATTTGTGTTATTCTGATATTCTAATCGGTACTGTAGCTTTTTAATGTGACACTGGTCATTCGAATGCTTTATGTAATTTTTATTGATTTGCGGGTGTGGGGATCAAAACATTATGAAAACCACTCATTTTCAAAAGCTTGGCTTTGTGCATTTAATGGTCCCAAGCCGAGCGTCACATCTCTGCGCCTGCGTGTAATCCTCTTTGGAAAGGGACCTAGGTGATGATTAATGCGCATGCGTGTATAATTTATGCTAATCCATTATGATGACTCATCCATCCACCCCGCCTCCCCCCAACCCTTTGAGGCTTTGTTTACGGGCGCATTTCATCCCACTTAAAGGTTTGCCCAACACGCATAACTCTCAGAGGTCTTCGTCAAGGAGATTTTCAGACTCCACGGTACTCCACAAGTCATAGTCTCGGACCGAGGCTCGCAATTTATCTCCAGATTCTGAAGGGCCTTCTGCCAACGTCTGGGCATTTCACTTCATTTCTCCTCTGGGTACCACCCACAAACGAATGGACAAACAGAAAGGACCAATCAGTCATTAGAACAGTTCATTCGCTGTTTTGTCTCGGATTCACAGGACAATTGGTCTGATCTCCTCCCATGGGCAGAATTTTCACATAATAGTCTTAGAAATGAGTCCACTCAACAGTCCCTTTTTTTCACAAATTATGGATTTCATCCCTCGGCCTTTCCTTCCAGTCTCCAGTTCGTGAGTTCCCGCCACCGAGGACAGAATCCAGTGCCTCCAGGACTCTTGGGAGAAGATTCAGGGGAACCTGAGACAAGCCATCAATATGCAAAAGAAACAAGACGATCGTCACCGTCGGGAGGTTTCATCTTTTACTCTGGGACAAAAGATCTGGCTTTCTACGAAGAATATTCATCTCAAGGTCTCTTCACCCAAATTGGCACCCAGATTCATTGGCCCATTCGTCATTACGGAGAAGGTCAATCCTGTGACCTACCGGCTTAAATTGCCGGCAACCATGAAGATTCCTTCCGCTTTTCATATTTCACTTTTGAAACCTTTTATCCAGGATCCCCAATCATCCATTCGAGACTTGCCACCTCAGCCTGTTCTTGTGGAGGGTCAACAGGACTTTGAGGTGCAGACAATCCTCGACTCCAGAGTATCAAAGGGGAAACTGCAATACCTCGTTCATTGGATAGGTTTTGGTCCAGAGGAACGTGAATGGATCCCTCGGGAACAGGTACACGCTTCCAGATTGGTCAGGGCTTTTCATCACAAATACAGTTTGAAGCCTGCCCTGGGTCGTCCGGAGGTCTTCCCTGAAGGGGGGGTATTGTCAGGATCGCTGCCAGGCTCCGCCCCCAGCACGCGTCACGTGGCTGTACCTCTGGCATTCACAGACCGCTATCTGTGCGCACACAGCTGCGCAATGCTTCATCCGCGGAGGCGCGCTCCTGCAGTATCACCCCAGCACCCTCTCTGCGTCGCACTCCTCGTACGCACGCATGCCGCACGCCAACGAACACTAGCAGCATCACCTGTGTTACACCAGCAGCCAATCCTGCATTACCCTATCGGCTCGTGGCTTATGTGGGAGGTCATCATCTGCTAGTTCCTGATTGGTGCTTTCCCCTTTAAATGCCTTCCTGTTTCCCTTTCACTTTGCTGAACATAAACACTGTTGTGCTGTGCTTGCTTCTTCTTGGATCTTGCCTGTTCCTGTGCCTTGCCTGACTCGTGTTGTGACCCCTGCTCATACCTGGACCTGTCTCTTTTCTACCACTGGACTTCGGCTTGTTATTGGACCCCCGCTCTCTCCTCTCCTCGATCACGGCTTTGGATAAAGACCATTTTCCTCTCTCCAACCCCGGATCACGGCAAGTACCACGACTTCCCCGAACTTTCCTACCCCGACCCAGCCCACGACTCCGACTATGCATTCCGGATCTGGCTCCGTGGTTGTAGGGCGGCGGTTATATACATCCCCACCTCAGCCCCACGGTCTAGTCCTGTTTGTGGTGGGCTCAGCGTGACAGACCATAAGCGGAGAAGTAGAAGGAACAGAAACTGAGAAATCATTTGAAACCACGGGTTTAAGAAGAGAAACGTGAAATACAGAGGGAATCCTCATAGCGGGCGGGAGAGTGAGACGGTACGCAACCGGATTGATCCTCTCAGAAATAGAGTAGGGTCCAAGAAATCTGGGTGCGAATTTCATAGATGTAACCTTGAGCCTGATATTCTTGGAGGAGAGCCAGACCTTGTCGCCAGGTTTGAAATCCAGAGCAGGTTTGCGATGGTGGTTTGCCTGCGTCTTCTGTCTGTTGACCGCTTGCCAGATGTTGACCTGGATCCTTTCCCAAAGGTCCTGTAGCTCCTTGATCCTCTTATATGCCGCTGAGACCCCTGAATGCAAAGAAGAACCGGGCGCTGCCTCCAAATACAATATTGATATAGTAATAGTCAGATAAATCGATGAACCATACTAGCCCATGAAGTGATGTTGTTGATTGCTGCTCAACCCCAATGAGCGGATCATCCCACGATCCTCATAATGGAGATATATGAAAAGAAGAATAGGGGGGCGAAATACATGTAAAAGGGAATCAAACAAGATGTCCCTAACACATAAATGATAGACAATGTCTGTGATGGTGAAGGGAATAAATATATAAATATCAGTGTACTCACACGGCCGAGTGTGGTACTAGGCGAGAGTAATGGTATCTTTCACATCTAACAGCTGTCGTCAAAGACCTTTTTCTTTCAGACGCTCAGCAGTCAGATATCAACCGATCATCTGTATCCTCACGTGTCTCCCCTGGCTCCCACAATGGTAGTATATATGCATATACAAGGGTGACACCACACATAAAGATATAAGGGTGTAATTTATTAAATAAAAAGTGAGCAAACAATACACTCACATGAGAGACTGCTCCGGTAGACACAACAGTCTTCCGCGTCACACTGCAGTGTCTTCCTTTGCCCCGCGTCGGGTGCTCAGGACTCCAGCGAGGCGCTCGAGCTGACAACGGTGGCCGATAGCGGTCAGTTGGTGTAAAGTCCAGGGCCCCACATGCACAACGCGTTTCGCCAAGAATTGCTTTGTCAGGTTCATGTGGTGGGCCTGAAGGACATCGTATATATAGGGTCCCAATTAAATTAATTAAATAAATTAAAATCCGCTGTTTAAAATCAATTTCTATGTCAGCTACACAGAATGGAAGATACACTGGCGACACACTTTATTCGAGCTCGGCTAGTCCCACGAATTCGGGTATACCCGGGTGTATTGAGGTTTGTGACTGTTTTCTGCCCGAGTGCATTGCGTTATTTTCCAGGCAGGGATTGAAGCATTTTATTCCCGCTGGCTGCAATACTGCACAGTATATATATATATACTGCATTACAATTCATGAATTTATGCCATCTGGTAGACACGCGAAGCATTGCAGCCTATTAAATCCTAATCATTATCATTTAACAGATCAGCCACCCGTCAGCCAGGCATGAACCCAGGCTGGGAAGGCAAACGCAACGGGGCTTGTCAGAGGTGAGGAGCGGCGCATTCCAGGTATCTGCCAGGTACAAACTGGGCATTTGCTCGAATAAAGTGTGTCGGTGCAGTACATTACAAGCCATCTATGGTCTTGGATGAGGGATCAACCCTCAGTATACTGTATACAGTTGCAAGAACCTAAAATATAGTCTATAATTCCTTAACTCATAATTCTAATAATATTCACATATAAGCAAATGTTAATACAACAGCACCCTCTTGTGTCTTTATATAATGCCTACATAGTTAAAACTGGATATCCATCTGTAACAGGGGAGTTATCCCTGTTCAAGTAATGTGCCTCTAATCCAGCAGTGTGATGGTTAACTGCTGGTAGTCAATTAACAAACACCACCTGCCTGATTAGATTGCTTACAAAAGCCTGTCTTTTGAGACAGGAAGTGAGACTCCTTAGCTCACACCTGAGCTGAACTTTGGAGACAGAGCAGAGATTGTCTTTGACTCTCACAAACAGTCTTGAGCCCTGCCAGAAGAGACAGCAGAGCTGCTTTCAAGACACAGGGGAAACTTCTAAACCTGAATGCTGACACACCCTGAGGAAAAGGGAGCTGAACCAGGGACAGAGAAGATTTTCCCTCCAAACCACAAGGAACAAATAAGACTTTTATTTACAAGACTTTTTATATCTGTTCATTTCATGCTATATGTTTGGGGCTGGGAGACATGCTTATCTAAGGGAGTTGTGAACCGAATAGTAGTTCACTAGAAATACCCCAAGTGAATAGAAGCTTTGTTTACCCCTTGTTTGGATGGTTTCCTGATGTTAAGGAAAAGGCGCAATAAAAGGCTTATTTAATTTCACCCTAATCAGTCTCCCTTGCATACCTCTGTGACTTGTTTACCACTCCATGGTTGTAGACAGGGGAATCTGGTACTCAGCTATCTCTACAGGAGCCTCTGTGGTAACTGTGGGGCACAGGATCTCTCACACACTTTTCATCCAGCAGGATGCTGCTTTCAAGGGAGTTCCTTAACAGCAGTCTGGCTCCACTGCAGGTTCAGGCACTCAGTGGAACCGAGTCTCAAGCGGCAATATGCCTCTTCCAGGGGTTTTTTCCTTACAGACCTTCGTTTCTCCTTTGGAGATTTCACCGTTTTGTCAGCTGCTGCAATGGCCGGGCAGTTCAGAGCCAATGGAAAGGCTCAGCAAACACTTCCGCAATTGCATGCGCCTGCACAGCGTGCCACGATGCCGCTCCGTCACGTGGTGTAGCGGAGTGACGTCACAGTTCCCGTGGCAGTGGTGAAGGAGCAGGAGAAAGTCCCTTAGAGTCTCTATAGCAGCGCATAAACCGCTCAGTCAGCACAATAACACCAAAAGATAATGGATTAAATGCAGATCCAGGGGATAATAAAAAACAATGTAATGGCATAGGTTAAATACATCCAACGCGTTTCGTACATCTAAGTACTTCTTCAGGGATAATTTTGGTCATTACCCAGAGGTCTTAAATACCTCTCAGAGATATCTCATTGGTCAGACTATTAAAGTTAGACCAATCATCTGAGCCATGGTCAAAGTGATAGGGAAGATATACTATTACTTTTAAAACAACAACTTTATTAGCAGAATTTAAAAACACAAATAAACAGTTAACTAACCTATAATCTAGCCTACCATAAATATAACATAAATATATAAAAAAAACATGCTGGAATAAAAAGAAACACAATGTTAGTTTATCAGAAATTTAAAATATTAAAATAGACATCTATTAATCTTTTAAATGATTATTATCCCCTGGATCTGCATTTAATCCATTATCTTTTGGTGTTATTGTGCTGACTGAGCGGTTTATGCGCCGCTATAGAGACTCTAAGGGACTTTCTCCTGCTCCTTCACCACTGCCACGGGAACTGTGACGTCACTCCGCTACACCAGGTGACGGAGCGGCATCGTGGCACGCTGTGCAGGCGCATGCAATTGCGGAAGTGTTTGCTGAGCCTTTCCATCGGCTCTGAACTGCCCGGCCACTGCAGCAGCTGACAAAACGGTGAAATCTCCAAAGGAGAAACGAAGGACTGTAAGGAAAAAAAACCCTGGAAGAGGCATATTGCCGCTTGAGACTCGGTTCCACTGAGTGCCTGAACCTGCAGTGGAGCCAGACTGCTGTTAAGGAACTCCCTCGAAAGCAGCATCCTGCTGGATGAAAAGTGTATGAGGGATCCTGTGCCCCACAACCACCACAGAGGCTCCTGTGGAGAAAGCCGAGTACCAGATTGCACTGTCTACAACCATGGAGTGGTAAACAAGTGTGATATACACTAAATGCTTATGAATTTTCTATTTGATGTACGCAGATTTTATACCCCTTTAATATTGTAATACATTTTTATTACTTGTTTCACTATTTGGCGTTGTGCGCTGTTTTCTTTTTGTTTCCATTTCTTAGAGTGTGTGGGGTGCTGAGCCACCCCCAATGTTTATAGCAGCAGACGCCCTTATCAACCACACGGTTATGATATAATTTATTATACAATCACTTATTCACTTGGTATTGTGGTTTATTTAGTATATTTATGGTTTAGTCACTGCACTTTATTTATTTATAAGTAGGAGTTAGATAGTAGCGCACAGTTTATTCTTGTTTTTTTACTGTCTTCATTGCTGTGATGTGAAATGTTCCCACAATTCCTGAATGTCACTTTTAATAGTGAAGGAGTGTTTCACTCACTGATAGAACAATATCAGGGACCTCATAGACAGGCCACCCCAGGGAAAGTATACTCAAATAGCTGACGGTAATACATGATAAATCTATAAATAAATATCTAAAATACTTTAAAATTACATAAAAGATGATAAAAAATATATATTAAAATAACGTAACAATCGCGATTGAGGCCGAACATAATCTAAAGGAGAGACAGAGGAATAATCAAAGGCCTGAAGTACCCAAACAGGTTATCACAGACATATCTAAAATAAAATCAGAGAAAACACAGAGAAAACCTCAGACAACGGCCCCAATGTCAATATCCACATTGAGCCCAGATGGCATCAACGTTTTTAATTTATAAATCCAATAGGTCTCTTTACGGGCAAGTGTTTTTAACCGATCCCCCCCCCACCACCAGTTTATGGATACAGACTCGATTCCTCTATATGTGAGGCCCGCAGGGTCTCCCCCATGTTTGAGGGAGAAATGTTTGGACACATTGTGTGCCATTAGCTGCCTACGGATATTGCCCATGTGCTCCAGTATGCGGACCCTCAGTGGTCTACTTGTACGTCCCACATACTGGAGTCCACATGGGCATTGCAGCATATAAACAACGAAAGAGGTGCGACAGCTGATGAATTGTTGCATGGTGAACACCTTTCCAGTGACCCCTGAACTGAAATTGAGCTTATTGCTAGATCCCTGAGAGCAGGCTTTACACGAATAGCATTTATAGAAACCTTTCTGTAGTGACAGCCAATTCTGTTGGCCTGTAGGTACAGAGGATCTATATATGCTTGGGGCTAATTTGGTTTTTATGTTGCTTGCTTTTTTAAAAATTATTCTGGGGTGTTGGGGAATGTATTCTTTTAAAACCGGGTCTTGTTGCAATATATGCCAGTGTTTACTAATGATACTTTTAATTTTATCGGAATCTCTATTAAATAATAAGTAATGAATGGGACTTCATAGTCCCCTCTGTCCTTTTTGATCTTAGGTTTCAACAGATCCTCTCTACTCAAAGCACCTGTGGTAGCAAGAGAGGTTTCAAGGCTATCCTTGTTGTAATCTCTTTCTATAAATCTTCTTTTTAAAATAGAAGCCTGTTCTTGATACACTTTGTCATCGGTGCAGTTCCTGCGGATACGCCTGAACTGCCCGGGGGAGGGATGTTGTTTAGCCACTTATGGTGATGACAACTGTTTCTCAACAAATAATTATTACAATCCACCTTTTTGAAAAACATCTTGGTTTTAAGTGCCCCCCTCTATGTTTATCGTGAGATCCAAAAAATCTATACTCACTTTGCTCCACTTTGATGTAAATATAAGATTCACATTGTTCGTATTAATATAAGTCAAAAAAGCCTGCAGATCCGCCTCTGTTCCTCTCCAGACGAAGAATACATTGTCGATGTAACACCGCCAGAGGACCAGGTCTGCGCCAAATGCGTGGTTGCACCAGATCGTGTTGTGCTCCCACGCATCCATAAAAAGATTTGCATAACTTGGCGCAAACCTGGGCCCAGAGCCATACCACACCGCTGTAAATAGTTGGTGCCTTTAAAATTAAAAACATTGTGTTCAAGTACAAAAATTATACTATCTAATAAAAACTGCTGCTGTTCCTTCAATATGTCTGGATCTCCTTCTAAAGTCCTATTTATCGCTTCACAACCGTCAGTGCGCCCAATGATGGTGTAAAGAGAAGTCACATCGCATGTAACTAATGTATATTCTGGCTTCCAGTCAATACTCGCCAACATATTAAGTACCTCAGTAGTGTCCTTTAAATAGGATCTCATGTTCCAAACGTATTGCTGTAAGAATGTGTCTACTTATTCCGAAAGATTAGAGGTAAGTGATCCAATACCACTTATTATAGGTCTACCAGGCGGTTCCACCGGATTTTTATGCAATTTCGGTAAAAAATAGAATACAGCCATAATAGGATGTTCATTATTCAAAAAGCTGTACTCCTTATCATTTAAAATGCATGTAGACTTACCCCTATCGAGAAGCACATTAAGATCTTTTTTTATACTGTGCTGTTGGATCTGAGGTTAGTTGGTCATATGTGGAGGTATCCGAAAGAATCCGATTGGACTCCTTTAGATAATACTCTGCGTCCATGATGACCACACCCACTCCCTTGTCTGCCTGTTCGAAAACAATTGTTTTATCATCAGTTAACATTTTCAGTGCTTTTTCTCGGAAATGCTAAGATTATCCTCAAACTTCTTCTTCTTCTTTAACAGTTGATCGAAGTCTTCCTGTATTACGTTATGGAAGACTTCGAGGTGGTGTCCCTTTGAGATAGAATTTGGACCGCTCTTTCAGAGAGGAATGTTTGAAATTGTTAGTAGGAATTTCATTTGCAGTTGGACTTGGTCTTATCCTTGCGTTTTTATTAAGAAAAAACCTTTTACGATGTCCAGCAGAAACATCTGCGTAAGGGGACCATCGGAGACCGGCAGGCGGACGGCTTGCTAGACTCCGGTGCCACCGTGACTCTGGTTCGCCCAGAGGACTTACTCTCGGGCACCGGGATGCAAGTGACCATGCCAGATGGAGGACCGCTGTCACACCAAGTTGCCCGGGTCTTTCTACAGTTTAACTGCCCTTACTGTAAAGAACCCTTTCCTTTGTTGTTGGTGAAATCTCCTTTCCTCCAACCTAAAGGGATGCCCCCGAGTCATTTGTACTGCCCTTGGGATGAATAGTTCATTTGAAAGCTCCTTGTACTGTCCCTGAATATATTTGCATAGTTATCATATCCTCTCTTAGACACCTCTTTTCTAATGTAAATAAATCTAATTTAGCCAGCCTCTCCTCATAAGATAGATTATACAACACCCTTAATTAATTTTGTGGCTCTTCTCTGCACTCTCTCTAGTGCCATAATGTCTTTTCTTAGGATTGGTGCCCAAAATTATACTCCATATTCAAGGTGCGGTCTTACTTTGCTTTGTAAAGGGGCATAATTATGTTTATTTCCCTTCCATCCATTGCCCGTTTGATGCAAGATAAGATCTTGTTTGCCTTTGCAGCTACTGCATGACTTTGAGCACTATTGCTAAGCCTGCTGTCTACAAGCACTCCTAAATCCTTCTCCATCAAGGATTCCCCCAATGTATAACGCTTTTTATGTGTGAAAAACTAAGTACACCCTTGCTGCTTCCATAGGAATTAAGGTTGCTAAATAGCAGACAGGTGCAGCTAATCAAATGCCCTTGATTAATTGATCATCAGCAAGTGTGACCACCTCTATAAAAGCCGAAGTTTTAGCAGTTTGCTGGTCTGGAGCATTCAGGTGTGTGTTAACACAATATCAAGGAGGAAAGACATCAGCAATGATCTTAGAGAAGCAATTGTTGCTGCCCATCCATCTGGGAAGGGTTACAAGGCCATTTCCAAACAATTTAAAGTCCATCATTGTACAGTGAGAAAGATTATTCAAAAGTGGAAAACATTCAAGACAGTTGCCAATCTTCCCAGGAGTGGACATCCCAGCAAATTCACCCCAGCAAAGGTCAGACCGTGCAATGCTCAGAGAAATTGCAAAAAAAAAAACAAGACTTACATCTCAGACTCTACAGGCCTCAGTTAGCATGTTAAATGTTAAAGTTCATGACAGTACAATTAGAAAAAGACTGAACAAGTATGGTTTGTTTGGAAGGGTTGCCAGGAGAAAGCCTCTTCTCTCTAAAAAGAACATGGCAGCACGACTTAAAGTAGGTTTGCAAAGTTGCATCTGAACAAACCACAAGACTTCTAGAACGATGAGCGTTGTATAATGAGTTTAGCTGACTTTCTCATTTTCGTTTTTGTTATTACATTTATGTTATCTTTATGACGTACAAGCCACCCCATAAAGGGGCGTGAGCTTTAGTTTTAGGGTATAAATGTATCGTTATTTATGTATCGTTCGCCGCACACAGGTCCCTCCTCTACAGAAATGATCAGGAATAATCATCCCACCTGATTCCTGCTCCGGATTCACCAACCACATCCCTCGCTGCTGACGCACCTCCATGCTGCAGGTTTCTTATTCTACTTATGCTCAGCTGCCGCACTGCCAAATTGGCTGAGCATAATTCAACGTTCCGTTGTGTTCATTGCTTCCTAGCTTCACAGTCTTGCCCTCTTGTTCGCAGCTCTCTGTCATTGTAACGCTTACGCTCACCACGAACAAGGCGGGACCTCGGTACTGAGGTGGGAAAGTATAGAACTGTGCACCCACAGCAGCGGAATCACGTCTGGAGGGTGGATAGTCAAGATCGCCGGGTCTGGGTTGGAGAATGGGCTAGTCTTGATACTTGCCGCGGTTGTAGGTAGGTGCCAGGAGAGTACTCAGAGTCCGGAGAGCCGTGGTCAAGGGTTGGAGCCAGTAGAGAAGTAGATTGTCCGTTTGCTCTGGTCAGAGATAGAGAAGAGCGGAAGGTCAGAGGCAAGCCGGGGTCGGTAATCCAGAGAAGGGTCCAAAGTCTAGCCGGGTCGGTACACACGGAAACAAGCAGCACAAGGTTAGTAACAAGACAAGAGCGAGGCAGGAAGAGATGTGGGAACACAAGGCTACCAATAACTATTCTCAGCAAAAGAGGAAGTGACAGAGCTGAGCATATATAGCAATAGGAGTCCAATGAGACAAAGAGGTGGAGCGGAGGAGCGGCCTCTGCAGAGGCAGGGATAGGCTGTGAGGAGCAGGAGACAGGTGAGGGAGATATTAGTGTTGACGCGCAGCTGGGGAGCGGTGCACACACATCACATGAGCACACCGCGTGGGGCGGCCACGTGTCGTAAGCGGAGGGGCGGAGCCAAGCTCCGTGGTAACCTTGAAAGCCCACTGTGGGCGCGCGCGCTCTGTAAGGTGCGCGGGAAGCTGTACAGCAGGAGGCAAGGAGGAAGCACACCGGGAGGGATGCGCTCCCCGATTCCTTACAGCAGGAGGCTGTGCAGCAGGAGGTAAGGAGGGAGCACACCGTGGGGGATGCGCTCCCAGATTCCTTAGTCATTGACCCGAATTGTTTTGGACCGCTCTTCTGTACTCCAGCTATCTACGACAATCCGAACCTCTCCAACCCTTACCTCGGCATCCGTACAACACCATCCCCACCTCGGCACCGTGGACACGCCTTGTTTGTGATGAGCACATCGTGACCCCCTGCTTCTGAATGTGACTCTCATTGTGTTAATCCTAAAGGGCCGCACCAGTCTGGAAGAGCTGCGCAGAGAGAAGTGGTACCTCTCTCTGTCTCTCTGTACAGCTCCTACAGGCGATCACGTTGTTTTTATTTTTATTACAGCTGAACCGCATTTATTTCAGGTCCAGGGACGCCTGCTCCCCGAGGAACGAGGTATCTCCTGCAAGTTTAAATCTTCCGCGTCACGGCCCATGTGATCAATACATTTGAACTTGCAGGGGATACCAGCAACCCATACTGGGGCCTGTATCTCCAGAAGCAGGGGGTCCCCGGACATGAAAGTAATAAGGTTCTGCTCCGGAGACCAATTGCTTCAATCCTATGTAACAAAAATTCATTCTGGCTAATTAAGCTTTTGCCTATTACTATGTGTGGTGGTGGTGGGAGGAGGGGTTGTTGGGGTAAAGGAGGTGGATAATAGGGTGCCCAATGATTGCCAATGTGGCTATCTGTGCCTCCATTGTTGACAGTGACTATCAATGGATTAAATAGTTAGTGTTTGTTTTGATTGTATTGAAATTTGTATTTTATTTAAATGTAATGTACAGTACTGTATATTTGAATGGGTAAAAGTGCTATTAGCCATATTTAGCTAATAGAGCTACCGCACATTCCTGAGTTTGGTGTTGGGGGTAGAGGGTACCACAATGGTAATTAAGGGATTAACCCCTGCCGCAACCATCCCGGGAGTTCTAAGCACTCACCCTGGGGCAACTACAGTACACCCATCACCCACCCCATTAAAACACCAGTAACCCCTTAATTACCTTAGTGTCTGTAACCACTAAGGTAATTAAGCAATTAATGGTATTTTAATGGTTGGGCATCAGCCCTTTCTGAAATGTTGGTGAGGACGAAGAGGAGGACGGCCTTCATCCTGGCAGGGGTAAGTAAAACATGTATTAAGGTCATTTGTATTTTATTGTATTGTACTGTATATTTGAATGGGCAAAAGCGCTATTCGCCATATTTGGCTAATATGGCTGTTGTACATTCCTTTGTGTAGTGTTGGGGGTAGAGGGAGTGGATGAAAGGGTAGTTACCCCGGGTGGGTGGATAGGCCCCCAAGGGGGGCGGTAGCCGTAGTAACTGCTAAGGTAATTAAGGTATTAACCCCTCCAGCAACCTTCCTGGGAGGCCAAACCACCCACCCTGAGGCAACTACAACCTTTACCCACCCCCTCTACCACTAACAATCCAGATCCTGGTGTTTAACCCCTTCATGACCTTAGCGGTTACTCAATAAGGTAATGAAGCTCTGCTTTTATTTTATTTTTATTACATATGATTGAAGCAGGGGGTCTCTGGAGCTGAACTGCATTACTTCCGGGTCCGCGGACCACTAGGTTGGTGGCAAGTTTATTCACCAGACCTATAGGTGGTACCACTAGGAAAAATTGCCTGGTCCCTGCTCATTGCCAGTCGACCACTTTCCTGTGATCAATTCAATCAGCTGACCACAATTTGTTGGCAATCACAGGGTGCTGCGTCTTCAGTGTAACCTTTTTCTGGCACCTTGGGCATTATGTATAGGGTACACCTGTAGGACTACCCAATCCCATGGTTATATCCGTTTCTGACCAGCCATGTACTGATTTTCAGTGTGACCCGACCATCAGATATCCTTTAGCAGCCACATTCAGACTGCTTTGCTTTTCAATACAATCTGAATTGAGATGGAGTGCACATATAAAGATATTACGATACTACAATACAGAACTTTACTGTGGACTGTCCCCAATTTATTTTATATCTTTATTACTATTAAATATTTTTTATATATCTGGCCACTCGCCTATTCATTATCGACTGGAGACTGTCCGCCTTCCAGGCTTAGGGCAATCCATTACCCAACACATCCTCATTCCTAAAATAGTAACTCAGACTAGCTACAGGTGCTAAGAGAGATTCTACAGTTGGGGTTACTGAGTGCATGCAATTTGGGACCTTCCTGCCTTTTTCCCCACCATAGGAGACACTTTTCTGACAGAGTTTTTCATTGCTTTAACCATGTTTCCCCTACTGCACCGATCCTAAGCTTTCACCATTTATTCAAGGTTGAGCGGGTATGACGTTTCAGTTTTCATTCGAGTAACCAAGTACAAAGAACCACATAGGCTCAGTGAGATTAGATTTAATAAAGAGAGGTACCGTCCACAAAGGGTTAACATACAATTCAGAAGCAAGCAGCAGAAAAATAAATGGGATGGTAGTAAAAGTTCCTACAACTTACAGTATAAGAGAAGTTACAGCTCGTGGGGATGGAACGTTCCTTGTGCCGGGTGCAGAGGCAGGGAGTTATTCCATGGTCCAGTGTGTCCACAGAGAGACAACACAGCAAGTGAATGGCTTCCCCAAGGGAGTCCAAAAGCAAAACTACCAGGAAGGGAGTTTTAAAGATGTTCTGCCTGATTGTTCTCTATGGGCTTTTTGGACCTGCAGTGATATTTGGAGAGATTGATCATCTTCAACCACATAGGGCTTGCCCACACACAACAGAAAAGTTAAAATAAGAGAGAATCCAGATCGGAAGGGGATAATGATTCCCTAACAAAGGGTGCCACTTTGTCGGAGATCTAGGAATCAAAGGCCCCATCTCAGTAGGTGTCACGCAGCAAAGGCAGTGGCCAGGTAAGAACAGAGGAAACACTGAAGGGGGCCTTTGGGGGATGTGACTAGGGGAGCGGGTATACAGTCTAGCAAAAAGCTATACCCCCTTGTAAATACATTTTTACTTCTATTTAACTCCAATCAAGGATCCTGATGGGCAAAAAGGCAGCAGGCTGGACATAACCTTTATTTAAGGGCATCTTCCATCACATAAGGACAATAATATCATGAACTTTCTGAGAACAAAAATCCATGATTCTCAGGGGCATTTTTAATACCATAGATTTTTCTCTGTGGTGTCTCTAGTAGTGTTTAACAAGCGCTGAACTTTGGATGAAACATTTCCCACATTAGGAGCAAATATTCTCTTTCGTGTGTGAAATCTCTGATGTTTAACAAGATGTGGGTTCTGGGAAAAACATTTCACACTTTAAGAACAAACAAATGGTTTCTCTCCTGTGTGAATTACCTGATGTTTAACAAGATTTGAGCTGCGAGAAAAACATTTTCCACATTCTGAGCAAACAAATGGTCTCTCTCCTGTGTGACTTCTCTGATGAGTGAGCACTCAGTCACAGAATGTGTAATATGATTGTATGTTAAAAATCATTTATTGTCATCTAACAAATATAAAATAAAGGGATTTAAAATAAACAGCAACAAAGTAACTGTAATCAGAATAACATTGCTGTAAAAGCTCTGTTGATTAACATACAGTGGCGACAAACTTTATTCTAACTTGGCTAGCTCTGCGAATTTCGGAATATCCCGGTGATGTGCGGTTTTGTGTTGTTTTCTCCCGGGGTGTATTGCGTTATTTTCGCGGCTGTGATTTAAGCATTTTATTCCCGCTGACTGCAATACTGCAATGCCGTGTAAAAACGCATGGGGGCGTTTGCGAGCTGTTGTCTTTGAAGCCGAGAAATTCATGAATTGTAATGCAGTATATACTGTATATATACAGTATATACAGTATAACAACAACCCCTATAACCCCTAACATACACATACAGTACTGTATATGCACATCAATGATACTATAGGCCGTCACCTGGCGAGATGTGTTTGCAGCAGAGCGAGAACCGCTGCTCTCTCTGCGCAAACATCGGCACATTAAAAATTATTTAAAATAACATGTTATATCTAGTGTAGATGTGCCGGGGGTCTCCAGCTGAACGCGTTGGTTTCAGGTCCGGGGACCCTGTTCCTTTTCCGAGATACAGCCCCCTTTATGAGGTGCCGTTATCCCTCGCATTTAAGGTCCCGATCATGTACCGCAGCATGTAACAAAGCAGTGGGATACCGCACCCCCTAAAGGGCCTGTAGCTCTGGAAGCAGGGGTCCCCAGACCTAAAACCAAGCGGTTCAGCTCCGAGACCCTCTGCACATCTACAGATGAATAAAACACATATATAAATAAACACTCCATTCCTTACCTTGCGGCTATGTGCTATGGTAACGAAGCAGACATACTGTATTTTAATAATATTGTACAGTGGCGGGGGTTCCATGAGCCACAAATCAAAGCTCAGAGGCCGCCCCCTGCTCCTGCACAATATTATTAAATAACAGAAATGCTGCTTCATTACCATAGCTGACCCCGCTAAGGCAATGAAGGGTTAACCCACCGTGACGCGCTTATTGTGGGTAGCGGGGTGGGTGAGGGGGTATTGGCCCTTGGTGTGAGTTTAGGACTTGCGGGGGGGGGGGGTGGTTGCGGGTGCACTTACCCCTTCACAGCCGTAGCAGTTAATACCGCTACGGTCATGAGGGGTTAACCCCTCCGCTACCCCCCGCAAGCCCTAAACACCATCGTTGGGCTAATACCCCCTTCACCCACCCCCGCTACCCACATAAAAAAATAATAATCTAAATAAATAAATAAATACATGAATATAAAAATATACATTAAAATACATTTTTATTCATAGTGTAATGTGCAGGGGTCTCCGAGCTGAACCGCGTTGGTTTCAGGTCCGGGGACCCCCTGCTCCCCGAGATACAGGCCCCTTATGAGGTGCCGGTATCCCTCTGCATTTAAAGGTCCCGATCACGTGACCGCGGCATGTAAACCAAGCAGAGGGATACCGCCCCCCCTAAAGGGGCCGTGTGTCTCGGGGAGCAGGGGTCCCTGACCTGAACAACCACGGTTCAGCTCCGGAGACCCCCTGCACATCTACACATGAATAAAAAATGTATTTAAATGTATTATTTATTCATGTATTTATTTATTTAGATTTATTTATTTATTTTTTGGGCGGCTGCTGTGTGTGAACCGCTTTGGTTTAGGTCGGGGACCCCCTGCTTCCCGAGATAACGCCCCTTTAGGGGGTGCGGTATACCCTCTGCTTTGTTTACATGCCGCGGTCACGTGAGCGGGACCTTTAAGAAGGCAGAGGGATACCGGCACCATAAAGCGGGCTGTATCTCGGGATGCAGGGGGTCCCGGACCTGAAACCAACGCGGTTCAGCTCCGGAGACCCCCTGCACATCTACACTAGAATAAAAATGTATTTTAAATAATTTTTAATGGCCGATGTTTGCGCGAGAGGCAGCGGTTTCTCTCTCGGCTCAACACATCTCGCCCCCGCCGGCCTATAGTATCATTGATGTGTCATACATTATCAGTACTGTTGTGTACAGTACTGTATGTTGGGGTTATAGGGTTGTTTTGTTACAGTATATATATATATTATATATATATATATATATATATATCACACTGCATTACAATTCATGGCAGGCACGCAAGCATTGCAGCCTAGTAAATCCGAACATATATCAATTAACACATCAACCGCGCGTCACCGGCATGACCCTGGCTGGGAACGCGGCAATGCTCCATGAACAGCGTGGCATTCCAGGAACCGCCAGGGACAAACCGGTGATTTGTTAGAATAAAGTGTCCGCAAACAGTATGGGAGATATGACATTGTCAAAATCCATGCTGTGGATACCAGCCTATAGAAATAGGGGTTAATATCGTTCACTGCTGAATAACTACCTAATGGCCAGTGATATATGTGGGTAATAGGACCCAACTAATGACGGCTAAAATATATCAAAGTGGCCTAAGATGACCCTAAATGTAGTGAGTAACCTCAATTGTTAACATAGTGAACCTGCAGAGATTCCCTTTATGGGGCATATAGCTGCTATTTTCATCATAGGATAACTACTGCATGAGGCAACTGTGTCTTGCATATGGTAATACAAGATAGGAGTGTCAATTTTATGTATGAATGGCACAATAGCTTGATGTTTACCCACATATATCACTGGCCATTAAGGTAGTTATTATAGCAGTGAACGATATTAACCCCTATTTCTATCAGGCTGTTATCCACAGCATGAGATTTTTACCTAATGTCATATCTCCCATATGTTAATCAACAGAGCTTTTACAGCAATGTTATTCCGATTACAGTTACATTGTTGCTGTTTATTTTAAATCCTTTTATTTTATATTTGTTAGATGACAATAAATGATTTTTAACATACAATCATATTACACATTCTGTGACTGAGTGCTCACTCACTAGGTTTCTTTTTCTTCTTAGTTTTTGCCATTGCACCCTACCTAGAAAGCACCTCACCCCTACCATTTAGCTGTGCGGGGGCTCCCCTCTGTGTGTGTAGCTGACTTCTCTGATGTCTAACAAGATCTGATTTATGGGAAAAACATTTATCACAATCATAGCAAACAAATGGTCTCTCTCCTGTGTGAGATATTTGATGTCGAACAAGATTTGACTTCCTGGTAAAACATTTCCCACATTCCGAGCAAGAAAATCGTTTCTCTGGTCTGTGAATTCTCTGATGTCTAAAAAGAAATGTTTTATGAGAGAAATGTTTCCCACATTCAGAGCAAGAAAACAACTTCACTCCCTCATGAATTGTCTGATGTTTAACAAAATCTGAGTTACTAGGAAAGCATTTCTGACATTCAGAGCACTTATAAAACCTTTTTGTAGTGTGAGTTCTTTGGTGAGTTGTATAAGCTGATTTATTATTAAAGTCTTTACCACATTTACTGCACTTATATTTCATTACTGACAAGTTCTTGTGATTTTTTTGTGCATTAGTGTTTCCTTTATCCCACTTCTTAATATGAGTAGATGCATATTCAGTCCCTGTATGTTCTCTTGGTGTATAAATGTGGGAGGCTGTGGGATTTTCTTCTTCACGTGACCCCGGTTCCTTAGCCATAATTCTCACAGCTTTTCTTTGTCTCTTACTTGGGTTATTTTGCCTCAAGTAATTTGCTCCTTGATCACTTTTCACAACCCGGTTCTCTTCATTAACACAATCTGGTGAGCAATAAGGAGTGTGCCATCCTGCAGGTGTACTTCTGCTCATGGCTTTATCTGTGGGCAATAAATGCACAGTGAGATAAAAGTTAATTAATAGCATAAACATAATTTAACATTTCTAGTTGAACACTTCAATGAGTATAAAACACGTCCAAAATTGCAATTGGAATATACAGCAAGCCAACGTAGTACTGTGGCAAAATTAAAAGAAACTCAGGGGTTAATTTACTTTTTATAACGCTATTTCCTGCAAATCTATTGAAATAGAGTTTCAATACCCGACTAGCACCCTCTCTATCCACCTTTACGACCCACCTTAAGACACATTTGCTTAAAGAAGCATATGAATAGCACTGGATTATCCTGGATATATGATACATAAAGCTTGGCCCCCTGCAGACGCACTTACTAGAATTCCCTCCTATTGTCTCTATATGTTCCCCTACCTACCAATTAGATTGTAAGCTCCTCGGAGCAGGGACTCCTCTTCCTTAATGTTACTTTTATGTCAAAAGCACTTATTCCCATGACCCATTATATATTATATATGATATTTGTTATTTATATGATTACAACATGTATTACTACTGTGAAGCGCTATAGCTGCGGCCGCCTTTATCCTAATGCGGCCAGATCCGCGGCGCTCTGCTAACCGCGGCCAGATGCGGTATATTTTCTTTTTTTCCGTAGCGCTTTCCGGTATGTTAGCGCTCGGATTTTTAGCGCTGTCCGCTATACTGCAATACCGTCTAAAAACACAGGTGGGCGTTCGCGAGCTGTTGTCTTAAAAGTGTAATGCATTATGTCTGTGTGTGTGCGCGCGCAGTACTGTATTTGTAAAATGGAGGATTTACAGTATACAGTATTACAAAAATATAGCGTCGCGTCTTCGTATATAAAATGATCACATTTCTATACAGTACTGTATGTACTGTATTATTTTGTAATCAGTACTTTAACTTTTACTTGTTTTCATACTCTTTAAATACAGTATTATGCATGTACCGTACAGTACTATATGTCTCATTTGAACATTGTTGAAACGCATAGGCGTGTTACAGTATCACATTTCGGCGCATACAGCGCTCTCCCTCTCGCCTCTGCACACACACGGCTAAAGTACTATTTCAACTTCTTATCTACAGTACAGTACACCTCTCCCAGCCAGATGGCTTTCTGGCTTCAATCATCCCAAACCTGTCATCACATTCCTGCGTGTATAACGTACAGAGCCTGGTGTCACATTTCAGCGCCTGCGTGTTTAACTTCACAATCATGTGGAAGTTCAAGTCTAAAAAAAAAATATATATTTTTTTTTTCTCCCAAAGTTTTATTTCCAGACGTGTGCCTGCATAAAAATTCTTGTTATTCTGATATTCTAATCGGTATTGTAGCTTTTTAATGTGACACTGGTCATTCACATGCTTTATGTAATTTTTATTGATTTGGGGGTGTGGGGATCAAAACTTTATGATGACCTGTTGAAAATATGTCTTTGAACTACAGTACAGTACTGCTAAACCTTCATGCAGCTTTACCCCCCTCCCCCCACAGACACACACAAGGCTCAAGGATTTCAACTTGTTATCAACACCTCTCGAAAACCATTCATTTTCAAAAGCTTGGCTTTGTGCTTTTAATCGTCCCGAGCCCAGTGTCACATCTCTGCGCCTGTGTCTAATCCTCTTTGGGAAGGGACCTACTTGATGATTAATGTGCCTGCGTGTATAACTTCACAATCATGTGGAAGTTCAAGTCTGGAAAAAAAAAATATATATTTTTTTTTTTAAGTTTCGTTTCCAGACGTGTGCCTGCATAAAAATTCTTGTTATTCTGATATTCTATCGGTACTGTAGCTTTTTAATGTGACACTGGTCATTCAAATGCTTTATGTAATTTTTATTGATTTGGGCGTGTGGGGATCAAAACATTATGAAAACCATTGATTTTCAAAAGCTTGGCTTTGTGCTTTTAATCGTCCCGAGCCGAACGTCACATCTCTGCGCCTGCGTGTAATCCTCTTTGGGAAGGGACCTAGTTGATTAATGCGCATGCGTGTATAATTTATGCTAATCCATTATGATGACTCATCCATCCACCCCCCTCCCCCCAACCCTTTGAGGCTTTGTTTACGGTAACGCATGCTCACTTATGATAAACCCATCTTGAATTGAATATGTTAATCTGATTAGCCAATGAATAAAAATGTAACCAATTAATAAAAATGTACGCCTTCTTAAAGAATCCCCCCCCCAAACACACACACATTCACAGTGAATTTAAAGTTCAAAGAAAAAAAATGTGAATGTAATGAAATATTTATTTTATTTTAATCAGGAATAAAAAATACAAATAATCATTTTCAGTGTTTATCTTCTTTGTACACGTACAGTAGTGTACTGTAGTTCTTCTGTCAGTTGAAATTTGAGGGCCGGTGCATAATCATGGAAGAATGAAAAATACAAATAATCATGAATAATGTACATTTATAATAATAAAAACAGTAATACAAATTTTTAGTCTCTCTTGTTCGTCATGGCCACATTGCATTCTGAGTTCATTGAGAGGTGGGGTTTTGTGTAAATCATGACTACTGTAGATACACTATACACACAGTTCACACAATTCACACATGATACCCACCTACCCCCACCCGTCCTTTTGTAGTGCAGCCAGCTGTCTCTGAAAAGGAAAGAAAAAATTAGTGCAGTTAAGTGCATATAACTGCATTGTGTACAATAAAACTACTCCATATTGGACTACTGTATGCAGTTGCTACGGTAAAACTACTGTATAATGGAACTACTATACTGTAAAATACTTTGTAACAAGATTGGTAGTGCAGCTCTCTAAAATTTAAAAATGAGTGCAGTAAAGTGCATGCTGTATACTGTAAAACAATCTGTGCCATACTTACCTGTATCATACTGTACTTGGTGTGCCTGTACTTACCATACTACAGTACAGTACTGTACCATACTACCTTCCTGATGCTTGCCCATTATGCTCTATCACAATGGGCAACACAGCCGCAATATAGTCGATATATTTATTACATCGTTCCACGGTGAGCACATCGTTCCAAAAACTCATTATGCCATTCGCCAATTCATCCTTTTTTGAGGGTTTCACCACTTTTCGGATATGGTCTTTCAGCTGATGCCAGACCATTTCGATAGGATTGAAGTCTGGCGATCTGTCATTGAAGGGGAAAAAAAGGAGAATTAGTTAAAGAGATACACAGTAAACAGTGGGAAAAAACGAGACACGGTTACCGTACTTACTCCGCTGGCGTCTTCACCCAGTTGATACCGCAGGCAAGAATATGCGCAGTTGACGCGGTGTGCTTCGGATCGTTGTCCTGGTAGAAACGGTGACCATCTGGGAATTCACGTGTGATGTATTCCACAATCTCAGGTACTATTTGCTCTTGGAAAAAAGCTTTATTCATGATTCCTGTAACAAGAAAAGAAAAGTGCTCAAAATAATGCACACTACAGTAGGATAGCACAGTGCTTAAGGCTACAGCATGTGACTTTGTGCATAATTATACTGTACCATCAAATATGACGATGCATCCTGGTCCACGCCTAGAGATGGCACCCCACACATGCATCTTCACTGGGTGTTTTGGATGCGGCTTCATAGATATGCGTTTTTTGTGGAATGCAAAGGTGGCAAATCTCTCCAGAGATACAGTAGACTCGTCCGTAAAGATGCAATCCTGAAAAGTTTCGCCACTGTCGATCCATGCCTGTGCCTGGACCCCTCTCTTTATCTTGTTGACGTCCCTTATCATAGGGTACACTCTGTAATGACAAGAAATAATTTTATAGGTACAGTACAGTTTATTAAACCACACTTTTCACCTCCTGTACTGTCCAGTACTGTCCAGTATTAACCTCACATTCCATATTTCCATCCAATTCTGCATCTCATCTTCTTAATGCTGGTCTCTGATACGGTTAGATTGTGATTTTTCTGCATAGTGTCTTTGACCCTTAAGGCACTCTTCTCATCATTCTCTTCACTTATTCTGTCAACCAGAACAGTTGTCTCCCTGCAGTTTAAAGGAAAAGCAACAATACGTTACAGTAGGCCACAAGTACAGGTACATTTATGCTCAGTCCTACAGTATGGCCAAATATAGATATTACTTTAATAGAATAGTTATACTGTATAAATATACAGCGATAACAATAATAATAATAGATAGATACTGTATAGAATAGTTATATAAATAGACAGCGATAACAATAGATAGATACAGTACAGTACAGTACTTACGCTGTAGTTACCGTTGTTGTCCTCTTTACATTTTTGGTCTTACCGTGGGCATGATAGCTCACGGTTGCTGCTGGCACAACGAGGCCAGAAGTACTTAGCCAGCGTTTAATATCCGCAATTCTTTGTCCTCTTGTGTACATCTCTTTTATTCTCATGCGGAGATCCTTAGAAATCTTTTTAACAGGCATCGCTGCGTGTAGAAAGAAAAACAAGCACAAGAATGTATATTCGATGTTTAATCGATGTGTATTCAATGTGCAGTGAATCCACAAAATGGATGGTGTATTTATACGTTAATGGATCACCTTAGAGTACGTCCACTTTTAACACCTGCACCTAGTCGCCATGCATAAAAGGTGACACACATTGCATAGCCCACCACTTGATGATCTATATCTGAACTTGACCTTGTCCAGATACTGCATTGTGCCATCTGCTTCCATGGGTCATTCCCGATTCTACGGACGCAGGATCCCACTCGCCTCTGCCGTGCCTGTCATGCAGAAAAAGCGAAAGGCGGTAGCTGTTTCCAAGCCAAGGCCGAAGCGAAAGGCTAAGGCTAATAAAGAAAACCTTCTGACGACTCCAAAGGCTACAGGTAAGGCTTTAAAGAAGCCTTATTATGTCAAGAACAAATTCGGTGATGTACACTCAAAGCAAAGCAAATGGTCACCTTCTGCATCAGCCCTCGCCGCCGCTGCCGCTTCTTTCCCGGAAACCCAGAATAGACACCTTCTCCATCACTCCTTGCCGCCACTGCCGCTTCTCTCCCGGAAACCCAGAAGACACCTCCTCCATCACTCCTCGACGACGCTGCCGCTTATCTCCAGGGAACCCCCGTCTCATCCTCTTATGCACCCATCCACCCACATGTCCACAGCACTCCATGCACAAGATCCAGCTCGTTAGACCGCATGCTGAATGGGTTAAGTGTCGATATCCCTGGGAAATCTATGCTGGTAAAGATAGATCTTCTTTTAGAGACCATGCTAAATATGGATCAACGGATGGAGAAGATGGATCAACGGATGGAGAAGATAGAGACTGACATAGCGGGGATACATAATTTGCTCGGAGTTCATGCCCCTGTACCTCGGACGCCGGAGCAGGAGGGTGGCATGGATGGGATGAATGGGACCTTCAACCTTCCATCACCAAGTGCACCCCCTCCATCAGAAGAATATGTGTTCATGTATGCCGTTGACGAGGATGATTTGACAACCCCGTCAAGACCACGCCAGGAGGCAACACTGACAAGGAGACCAAGACAGGAGGAAAGCATCCTCCCAGACAACCTACCCTCGCCCGCCGCCACAAGCACACCCACTCCCAGAAGAACACCCGCTCCCAGAATCCAACCCACATACGCTTGCATTGAGACAGTGCCCGACATCATCCTGCGCGAGCTGCCCCAGCCACTCAGGGAGATGTATAGGTTTGCAAGTGCTCGTATACCCCAGAGGCATGCCTTGTTAATTTTCAAGCACCACAAGCCATACTCGTTGTAATTAGGGTGGGCCCACAATGTAAACTACGAAGGGAATCGGGAGAAAAAGGCTCTTCCTGAAAATTTACGAAAGACTATTGTGGAGGAATTGCGGCGCTATTTTTCCAATTACCGATCCTTTAATGAAAATCGTGCGAGACTCCATTAATGGCATTTTGTGGCATACAAGGCATCAGCCCTGGAAGGACAATCTGCTGGGGATCGAATTCGCTTCGTGATTGGTCATCTGTTAAAATGTTGATTCATTTCTGAATTGTATTCTAATATGTTTTTTGAAATACTGTATACCTGTATGTTTTTAATTACAGTACACCATTAATGTTTTTTTACTTACTGCACCCACCAATAAAATAATTTGCTGCTTTATTTAAATATACCTGTATGTTTTTAATTACAGTACACCATTAATGTTTTTTTTTACTTACTGCGCATTACAGTACATCAAAACAGTATTAAAACGCATTATCGGTATTTATATTATTATTACGGTAGAACACACATACAGTACTGTACTGTAATACATTTACAAAATAAATGGATACTTTTTATTTTTGGGGTTTATTGTACAGTATGTTAAAAAGTATATAATAAAGCTCAGTTATTCTACCCTAATCAATAAAAATGGCACCGATTCAGATTCAGCAGTGTGCAAGCATCGTTACAAAAAGCGATATTATCCATCGCAATCCCTCCATTTGCTGTTCTCAGCCTGATGACAAAGTTTCTTTTCTGAGGAAGAAAAATAAATACTGTAAATACTGTACTGTATGACACAAACTAAAGAAGTTCCCACAGTCCCCACGGTCAGTCCCAACAATTATTTTCTCGGGGGGCGTCTCTTGTTCACATACAGTACACGCATGCGCCTAGATGTGATGAGACGCATACTGTATGCGTTTCAACAAGGTTCCAATGTGCATGCGCCTAACTGTAGAAGCTGCGCAGCCAATGATATTGCTGGACTACATTTTGGCGAATTGTGACAACAAGAACTAAATAACCATAAGCAAAGCGATTGATTACAGGAGAATCGCTTTACTGTGCATTGATATGGTAAAAAAATAATTACATACGGCAGCTGTACCCACCATAGACTTTGCATTCGGTTGGCGCCGAGCCACTGCCAGTCCCGTAGTCTTGATTATACACGTAGTTGACAGGTGACAGCTGGCCTGCTACACCTGTCGTTGACAGCTGATTAAGCTGGAAATCGCTTCGGTACATGCAGGCTTGCTGGTATCTGTACGTGAAATCCTGCTCAGGCTGCAGGTATCCAGGCGGGGGCTGATAGCAAGAGTTGCCGGTCAGCAGGTTTTCACAGGCGGTCGGACAGTTATTGGAAGCCGGTGCTAGCGCATTGCTTGCCTGGGACTGACGATTCATAGTTGGTTTTACCATGATCTTTCGCCTTTTGAACTCTCCATGATCAAAGATACTGTAAAATTCAGGGGCAACACACCTATACCCTCCTCCTGTAACTCCGGGTGCAGGAGCAATACGAAAAAAACGTCGATCGATACATAACTTTTTCCTTATCGCACGCTTCCACCCCAGAGCATCTGGTGAAAATTTGTAAAAGTCATAATTTTCGATTAAATATTGATACATTTGACCAACTGTGGCCATCTTATCATCTGCTGAACTACGTTATCAGTAAAAGAATGTTCAGTCCGCGCTCTTGCTTCCTAAAGTGACAGAGTAGTTCTTCTCCTTCCTCTTGCAGCTCCTGTAGCTTGAAGTGTCTCCCCCCACTCCAAAGATGAACTCCGGTGGAATACTCCATTGGTGATCCAAGCAACCAAGAAAGAAAGCACAGGAGAACACCAAGGTAAGGATATAATGTATTGTATACAGCAGGGCCCCGGGTATACGGCGGGTTCGTTCCACAGGCCCGCCGTATAGTGAAAATCGCCGGAAAGCAGATTTTCGCTGTTCTGCGCATGTGCGACCTGCGCGCACAACCGGCGGTCTGCGCATGCGCACCGGGCGCACCCATCCATTCTGCGCATGCGCGATTTTAAATTCAACATGGCGGCCCCCTTCTCGGTGCCGCCATATCAGCGGATTGCCGAGAAGCGGGGCCCTGCTGTATTAGACAAGAAAAATGTAAACACTTACTTTACATGTAAATAAAAGTTAATACGTGTCCAGGCCGAACGAAATTGTTATCAGCTCGGCACCACTGTTAGTCAGGCAAGGGGGCAGTTATATTTCCTTTCATGTAGCAGTCCCACGCACTGGGGCTCACTCCGTAACACTCACTTAAAGATTGCCTCCGCGTGTATGTGAATGCTGGCGTGGTGGACAGAGCATATGCGCATGTGTGGAAAAGGGCCCCCAAAAAGCCATCTGTAGAACTCAGACACACACACGCACAGACACACACACGCACAGACGCACACACGCACACACACACAGACACGCACACACACACAGACACACACACACACACAGACACACACACGCACAGACGCACACACGCACAGACGCACAGACGCGCACACACGCACACACGCACACGCGCACACACGCGCACACGCACACAGACGCACACAGACGCACACAGACGCACACAGACGCACACAGACGCACACAGACGCACACAGACGCACACAGACACACACGCACACACGCACACACGCACACACGCACACACGCACACACGCACACACACACGCACAGACGCGCACACACGCACACACACGCACACACGCACACACGCGCGCACACGCGCACACGCACACACGCACACACGCACACACGCACACACGCACACACACGCACAGACGCACAGACGCACACGCACACACGCACACACACACACGCACGCGCACAGACACACACACAAACGCACAGACACACACACTCACTCTCAGACACACACACTCTCAGACACACACACTCTCAGACACACACACTCTCAGACACACTCACTCTCAGACACACTCACTCTCAGACACAC
>WSYH01009821.1:17500-24866 GCA_036426205.1 Ascaphus truei | reverse complement strand
GAATCATAAGCATTTAAAAAAATTGCACAAGACATCATGGTTGTAAGAAAAATGCCCTTTTAAAAAATATAGGGGGCATAAAATGTATGAAGAATTTCTGAGTTAGAAAAATATTCAGTGACGCATAATAATGCACAAATGGCAGACACTGCTTGGCCAGGTGAAGGAATCGAAAGTGACACTGTAATTATACATTCCTATGGGTGCATTATTCAACATTGCTACAGTCTGAGAACGTTACATCAGGGGCCAGGCAGCACACGGGTTGAGTATCACCTGGTTGTCTGTGACTGACTTTATCACGTCATCATTAACAGAACGTTTTAATCACGTTGTTTCTAGTGAAGACGACGCCACAAGAAGAATGCACACAATGTGCACAAGGAGAAAAGGCAGAGGTAGATGATGACTTTTGTCGGTGTTGCTTTATTAGTGTACATGTTACTTTGATACATGAAATTAGACTGAAACTCTCTGGATCAATGTTTAGTTCCAAGTTCTTGCAGTCATATCGGTCCTACGTTGCGTTTCTCATAGATGGCATTTGAATGTACAGAATCTCACGTTTCTTCTGGAATGTTTCGTGATTTTCATTTTTTTTTACCTTGTACAGAACCACTCTATATACAGTATGTAAAAAAACTTCTGTGAATACGTGTTGCAATATTCACAAATTTTAGAAAACAATGTTGATGAGCGGTTAAACCAAGCTAGCCTGTGAGGATAAAACCTGCCATTTTAAAACCATCTGGTGCAGTTAGAAGTTTACAAACATTAGGAACCACTCTGAGTAATATACTTACATAAAATCCAGCAGCTGGCAGGGGGAAAACAGAGGACAGGCGTTGAAAAAGCAAATCATACATCTGATAAATAAGCTATAGTGAAAATCTATTTGCATGATGAGGTGTGCTGAGGTGGACAGGATTTCATCTAATTGCTTTTCAAACGTGACAGTGTCTCATGTGTGAAAAGTCTCCAACCTTACAACATCTAAGGCTATGAGAACGTAAGAGCTGTAGAACAGACATGAATAAGTGTGTTGTGTGTGTGTGTGTGTGTGTGTGTGTGTGTGTGTGTGTGGTGTGTGTGTGTGTGTGTGTGGGTTGTGGTGTGTAGGAATGCTACTGGGATACAACAATAAACAAAGAAGCCCCAATGCTACATTCAATATGACAAATTATTTATTAATTATGATCGTTCTTTACCTTTTTTCTTCTCATAATTGGGTCATTTAGTTCAATCTTTTATCCCCAAACATTTCAAGCCTGCAGCCAAAGGTATGACCTCTCAGCAGGTCGTAAACTACCAATTCTTATAGTTGATTTTGTATTTCTTCCAAATAATGAACTCAAATAATGAAGATTCAGATAATACCGTTTACACAACCCACACTACAATCAGGAGCACAATAAATGTAAAAAAAGACAAACGCAAACCTAACAATCTTCAGCCTAGGGTCTGGGTGAGCTATAGATGGTACTACTGTGGTTCTGCTGAAATGCTACCCACTAAACATGCTTGCAGGGGCGAAGCTATAGCTGGGGGTCCGCTCTCTTGGGGGCTGCTCTTCTCCCCCTGTCGGGCGGCCCATCTGTTTCTTTTCGGATGAGGACAGGCTTGGGTGGGTAGGAGAGCGGAGGATGCCGGCTGCAGAGTGCGGAGTGAATCACAGAACAGCTGTAGGGATGAGGCGGAGTAGGGCTTTCTTCCTGCTAACCACTTCCGGGCAGCAGGGTGGCGTGCAGAGCACTCCATAGCTGCTCCTCTCTGCATCTCCCGGTTCCGGGTGTCAGTTGGGAATTGTGTGTGCGCGTGTGTTGTTGGTAAGGGTGTGTGTATTGTAATGATGGTGTGTTTATGCATTATGTGCATGTACTATGTGTATATTTAGAGGGTTTTTTATATGTTACCTTGGTTCCAGCGTCTGGGCGTCATGACGTCACGTTTGACATAGCGACGCATCTCCAAAAGCCATCGGAACCAAGGTAAGTGAAGTTTACAGAGGCCTTCCCGCTTCCCTGGCATTTAATTTAAGGGCCTTCGGGAAGCGTGCGGGCGCTCTGTAAACCCCGGTTTTGCAGAAATCTCGCGCACCCCCGAGATAGAGGATCAGGGAGCGGATGGGAGGGGAGAATATAATATTAATGGGGCCCTGAATGTCTAGCTACGCCACTGTGTTGCTCTGCTTATGTTAGATGTTCTATGCAGCTTTATTTCTATGTCATGATTGACATCACAACGTGCAAGTCACTGCACAAAAGTTGTCTGCTTGACCTGATGTTCCGGGGGAGCGAGTGGTTAGGAAAATAAATAAAGCTATCTACATTTTATCCAACAAACGTATACACATGACAGTGTAAAAATATCGAAACAGAGTTTCAGCCCAAAAAAAAAATTGTGTAAATGGAAAAATAGAGGAGTAGACCTTCATTTTATAAAAAAAAATAAAACCTAATAATGTATAATGAACCTGAGAATTAAGACACTATGTATTATTAAAGTATTATTCTATTTTCTTCTATTTATTAATGCATTGTCGGTATATTTCAGGTAATCCTCATCTCACAGTATATATACACACCGTTTGTTTTTTGTTTTAAGTCTGAAAATGTTGCTTTATATTTATAAAGAGAAAACCACAGAAGGATTCCACAATAAATGTGACGCGGGTGTAACAGAAAATGTAGAGCACGCCTGTGTAGCAATAAAAGTGGAGGAAGGACCAGCCCCCTTTAGAACAGACCTGTTTAAACATACTGCATCTCATGCACATCGTACTGTTTACCTGTAGGATTGGAGAAGTCCAGCATGCTTGTTGTGGGCTGCAGCAGGTCAGGACTGCTGGAGGATAGTGTCCCAGGGATGGGCATGAAGCCACACTGTGCCTGCAATGCTGGTGCCAACAATGCTGTCATCTGTGACTGGGTCACATTGCCATCGCGAATAACAGAATTGAAAACAGGGCCAATGCTTGTAAGCCTCATTATGGAAATGCCTCAGTTCACTAGTTTAGTTCTTGTTCAACCATTTGCGGCTAATGAGGCCCGTAATGTAATTGTTTGTGGTCCATATGATAAATAATATTGCATTGCAGGCTTGTCTGCTGTATTAAAATGGGTTTATACCAAATGTACAGATTGTACTAGTTAAAACAAAGGGGTAATCAATATAGTTATAATTAATTATTTAAACTGGTCACAGTGGGTATTTCGACACAATGTGCAAGATACCATGTACACATACCCCGCTACATAGTACCAAGTACCTGTATGAAATTGCAGTGTAACTAAGATATCACATGTGTGGAATTCAGTGGGACAGAGGTCAATCACCAAACTTGATTACTATTGGACTGATGCAGATTAAAGTAGCATCTATTAACCTTAAATGTTTATTATTCACTGAATTTACATCAGTTTGAACAGACCAATGCTACTGGAGACTGCTTTTGTGGAATTTCTATAATTACCAATCATTTGATGACAGGGCATTAGCAAATAATGTGTGACATATGCCCATGTTCAAAGGAATCCTGCATCAAGCATCTTTTTATACGTAGCAAAAGGTTTATCTGGTCAGCAGTTATTCCACTAACGTGAAGAGAAGACACAGGGCAGTCTAACTGCTGTCTTGTAGAGATTCACATTGGAATAGGTTTCATTGCTCTACCCACACAACCAACATTACTTTCACCGTTCTTGGAGGATCAGGTAATTCACAGTTAGAACAAAATATCTAGGATGTTAGGAATAAATGTGCTAAATGCAAGTGGGGTTGTTAGAAAGGAATATATTCAAATACTGTATATTAAACATGCAAATAAACCTTCTGTACATCATGTGAAGCCCTACATTTCAATAGTACTTTTAATGGGTCTCCAAGCACGAAACATATCTGGGGCAGTGGAATGATATTGAAAGATCCATGCAACTTTCTTGTGATATAGTTGAAACACACGAGAGTTAGAACACCGACCCAGTACAACACTACAAACCGTGTGTAAGGAAATTGTACAACAATACTTAAATCAGTCTTCACTTCATAGGGAAGGGCTGAAAACCAAGACACATCAGGAATAAACTAAAAAATAGGGACAAAAACCACACAGAGCACAGAGCCTATTGAGCTCAAACTTGCTGCCTCACACTAGACTGCATGTGACTCCTGGACACAAACAACATGTAAAACTGCAGATACAAAGGATAGACATGCCAAACAAAAGCATGAATGAATCACTTGACAGATTTTTCTACCTGCTACAGGACACCACTTTTTTATGTAAGGGTGTGTGTGTGTTGTTGTATGTACAAAACATTGTTTTTCTGTGTGTTTTTATATTATACACACAGGGGGACAGATTGGGAACTGCAAAGAGTTGGGGCAAATATTGGAAATCCATAATATGGCCATGTAAACAAAAAATGGCTTCACCCCCACCCCATGTCAGCAACCTTGCGAGTTCCCCTCTCTCTTACTTTCCCACATCCTCGCTCTCACCCCATCCTCACATTTCTTCTTCTATTCCTCCCCTACACTCCCAGCAGCCTAACACTTCGAGCACTGGCCGGCGGCCGGCCGCCCCGCCACAGCAGCCAGACATGGGACAGTTTTGCGACTCTTCCCCTGTCGTCGGCGAAACCTACTGGACCATGGACCCATGGCCATTTGCCCGGTTTCCCCCCAGCTCAATCCGCCCTGTTCACACCAAGGTTGTATGAATAGATTTCTAAACCCAACAATCTTACAGTCTAGAGTCTGGTGAGCTTATGTCTGGTACTACTGTAGTTCTGCTCAAAGGTTATCCCTCGTGTCTGGTAGAGGTCTCATGCTCCTTCTTCCTTACAGCTTTATTTTATAATGTTTTACCAGGAAATAAGGAATGAGAGTTACCTCTCGTTTTCAAGTATGTCCTGAGTTATGGTGACATACATGGTTACGTTAAATGAACAGAGGTCAAGATGTCCTAACATGCATGAGTCACTACACAAGCTGTAACACATTAGGTAATGTCGTACCCAAACAATCCCCTTAGAAAGTGATGCAGAAAAAAGAAAAGAGACAATGTTGAAAAAAATAACAAAAACACACTGAATTAACAAGTTTGAACACCAAAGCGTCTTCTGAAGCACAAAACCGTTTTAACAGTTGGCAAAAGAAAGTTGTCAAAGTCATCAAGTTTTTTTACCTTTTTAAAAATAAGTGACTTGGTCAGCTACGGTACACATAAAATGTGTTTAAAAACACACAGAAAGCTTTAATGACAATTATATTAGTTTCAGTTCATAAATCATAAAATAAACATATTATTTGCGACTGCCTGATTAATATAGGAAGTCTGGCAGACAAGTACAAAGTGGTCGAAACCTACAAAGTGCAGAGATGCAGAGTTAGCTGGAATACATCAGAATGAAGATGAAAATGAAAAAGTAACCCATGGAAAACTTTAGCAGGTTTATTACATTATGTACCTCAAAATGAGAACGCTCAGAGAAAAATCTCTAGTAATTGTAACATTTATTGTTACACAGTAGCTGGCATTTGTTTAAAAGGCAAATGTGAGCAGCAAAAAAGAGATACGTTAAAATTCTCAAGAAATAAAAAAAGTTAGACAAAGAAAAGTTCTAAAATTAAAATTGTTGACTCAAATTGTGTGGGGCTTTAGGATTACTTCTCAACATGATTTGAGGTTCCAAGAAGGAAGACAATGCATATTTCAACGGGAACCGTATCTCTTCTGACAGAAAAACCCCAATGATGTAAACAAACGAGTCTTTTTTCCTTCGGGTCCACAAAATACTTGGTTGAATGATTTCAAATCCCAATTTGCCGAATGCTAAAACCTACTTCCTATGGCGCATGGAAATAAACCCTTCAGGAGTTTGTAAATACTGTACAAGCTATAATTTAAAGTGAGAATGCTATCGCCATAAACGTTTCACGGCAAAAAAAGAAAAACGGGGACAAAGGTGAAATCTCTCCAAAAGGTTTTGACAGAGAAAGTAACTTTTAAAATACTGTACTCATCACCATTTTATTAAGTGTTATTTAATTTCCTCTCCAACATCATACAACACAGACTAAAAACATTTAGCACCGTAATGGCCCATATTTCCTAAGCAGTGCTATACCATTAGACACCTTTGGCAGTGGAAGACACTTTGCAGCCCATTTAAAGTGAATTGGCTGAAGGACGTCTTTGGGTTGCAGGAAGGTGTCTAATGGAATAGCACCACTTAAGATACGTGCCCATATTTCATAAGGCGGAATTGGCAGACGTGATCTCCAGTACCAAAATGTAGCATAAGAGCAATTATTCTGCAATGTCACAAAATAATTAAATAAAGGAGAGTTAACAGAGTTTTTAAACGGATTATCAAAAGTAAAAATCTACAAACAAGCATTAAAAATTATTAATACAGGTATGTCCTCGTTATCCAAGTTTCACTTTACAACGAAAAGGCATATCCAACGATCTTTACAATGCAACCCTATGGCGTTTTTCGACGCTCTGAATGCGTTATCCAACGCTCACCGCCACCGATTAATAGGGGGATTCACTTACAACGTTTCACCTATTCTTCGCATACTTCCCAGAACGGATTCAGTTGGATAAACCGAGGACTGCCTGTAGTATTGCACCTTCCATTCTGGAAGCGCTTGCCATTGTATGTTCTGAAAAAGTCGAGAATCTTAACTGAACTGGGCAGGCTGTCAATGCTAAAATGGAGGGGGAGCTATGGTTTAAGGGGGATTTCCCAGTCCAGATCAGTAGTAAGTAAAATTGTGATTATGGGGTCCCACTATTTTATTGCTACAGTTATACTCCACAGGGGTGTAGCAACTTTTTCACTGCAAAAATGCGTAAAATTAGTATACTAGAAGGGCACACCAAGTTAGGTCAGCTACTTCTTACATAACTAGATGGAATAATATAAGGATCCATGGAATATCTCCGGGGGGACTGGGACCAGAAGATTAAAGAAAGAGTAGAAAGCAGGCACAGCAATTAGAGAAAGTTTGAAGCATTTATACAGCATTGTGCCAACATGTCGCTTCCAGATCTTTATCAGGACAAATGATCAAGTCTCACAATAAATCCCTGATGAAATGTTCTGAAAATAACGAACAACATTGCCCCAGAGCTGCCAAAAACCCATGAACAGTGCAAACCTGAGGTGCCTGCGTCTGACATTATTTCCCATAAGTAGATTAAAGATAGCTAGTGAAATCAACGTTCTTCAGACCTGCTTGACTTGTGTCTATATACCAAGAACACATGCAGGCACACCAGACTGCTGTACAGCAACCAAGTGTTTTCCTTAAAAGTGCTTGTGTCTACTGCACAAATCCAACTGGTAGAACA
>WSYH01009821.1:0-12500 GCA_036426205.1 Ascaphus truei | reverse complement strand
GGGAAATCAAACAAGCGTGGAACAATATTTAAGCGTGGTGGGAAAAAACATGCCCTAAGAAGCCTGTTGCTTGCAATCGTAAGGACACTAATCAAATCACCACGCCTGCTTGATATAATGTAACTGTTACTTTACATTTGTTCGGTAAACACCTCCTCCACTCATGAAAGGAAATATACGTCTGGGGTGAATTATTTCTGGACCACCTGCTAATAAACTCATTTTTTTGATCTTAAAAAACATCCATATAAAGTGCAATAAAGTTCTGGTATAAAGAAAGTTAAGATAAATAAACGCAGTAACAACACGGTTTTTGTAGTCCGAATCCAATGTAATGCACTGTACAATACAGTCAGTATTTCTTAAGTAAATACAGTGTGGCCCAAATAAAAAGGCCCCATTCAGTTCTTGTACAAAACATTTCCTATCTAGCTACACTTGTGTTATGAATCACAGCATGGGTTGGTGTTTCAGTTATGCAGCGACAACTGGGGGAGCAAGGGGTGAAATATGTCTCACTGTTTTATAGGTTCGTTTCTGCTATGTTGTTCAATTAACAAGATATCAACAAAAAATCCACGGAATAGGGTAATTTTTTATAAAAAATCTTAGGCCACTGTATAAGCGATAGTCATGTTTCTTCTTTGGAAAAGAACACTGGAGTAGAGAAGAGAAGGGTTTAATTTGATAATCTTCTAGGTGAGAGTCCTCACATCTAAGTGCTGGTGGAAAACGTGCTGTCTCACAGAAGGTATGTACTTTCCACAGGCACATACCTCGATGTCCAGCATTGTATAGATCAGAAATGGAAGGAACAGTAGTGGTAACGCACAGGACAAATAACCATCAATGGGTATTTGTTACTAATAATAAAACCGCCCGTTTTGGAAGACATAGTTATAATAAACCTTGTGCCGAGGACATAAAAGCCGGGTCCAGATGTTAGCAAAGGTCGATGCGGATAACGTGAACGGATCTCTTTCGCAATCATGGGATTCGCAGTTTCTCAAATTTTATTAGCCCTTCTACTTTGGAATCATTTTCCTGTCCGAAGCAATAAAAAAAAAACAATCATTCATCGATACACAGAACAGTATGACGAGATGTTTCGTACTGAGGCTGACTTTGCTTTTTGCAACACCAGCCCATATGCTGGAGGATCTTTATGGGGGTTATTAGTCATTATCAAGTTCAAGGCTCGACATGATATGTATGCCGACTTTATGGAAGTACCACTACGCACATTTCATTCCAACACATATGACACCCAATTTGAAAAAGACAGCTCTGGGAAGGGAAATTAGAAAAATGGTTCCCTTTGGAAGTACCCTTTTAACTGTTAAACGGCTTAAAGCGGCAATTTAACCCCTTCACTTGGTCAAGTGTGTCAGATGGATTTTCTAGGCTAACCCACCGTCCTGAGAAAGTATGTTTTAGCCGAACACATTATGGATGCCTGGTTTAGATTACAAACCCGCTAGCACATATATTTGGAAAGTTGCAGTACATTTTAAAGAACATGATCTCCAGCGCATTACTTAAATTAGCTCCGGACTCTTACAAGACCCCCAATATGGGACACATTGCGCTAGAATTAACACTTTCCAATGAACATAGTGGGTAAAGGACAGGGCAGTTGGTGGACCCAAATTAAGAGCACGAAGCAGCAAGGAAAGGGGCCCACGTATTTCCTCTAAGATAAGGAATATAATGTCCCGTATGTTGTGTAAGACGTGTATGTTGTCACATTCTTTCCCACCATTCCCCTGACTATAAACTACTGCTGAAAGGTCGCTTACAGATATGCAAATCCTTCATAATAATGTACACCGCAAATTGAGAGAATCAGTGAAGAATCCAAGATATAATGTAGGAAATGTACTCCACTAACCCTTCATGATTGTTTATTTATTATCTGAAACACCATGGATGTCCGGTCAGATTTTATTTGATATTCGCGACTGAAATACAAATTGAAGTGCAATTTTCCCAAGTGTATTCAAGCTGCAGAGTCAGTAGCATACATTGCCAAGGCCACCCTCAGTCATCTCCAATCGATTTCTGCATAACAATTTCAATCACAGGAATATGCCTGCATTATACTGCCTTCGGGAAAGGACATCGCTGCCCCCCTCTTGTTTAAAATCATTTGTAATAGTTCGTTCTGCAAACCTCGAAAACAACATAACTCACTAAATGTTATCCGCTGCTTTTCTTATTAGTTTTCAAATTACCTTCATGAAGAAATGTAATATCCTCTTGACACTGAAGAGAGGATGAGGGAGGCTGGCATGCTCTGACTGCTAAGGATGTTCTTTACTGGCCATGTTTTCTCGATGGGTCGAACAGATCCTGCAGGTCCCTCAGAGCTTCTCTCGTGCTGGGTACCTACTTTCCCAGTGCCACCAGTCTAGCCCCGTTGCTAGGTTTAAGCCCGACTGCAAAGAACAACAGGGATTTGTCCTAGGCCCAACTTAATTTCCGCACGTGTTTGTGGATTAAGCGTGTGAGGCGTCTTCCACCAGCCTCAATTTGCCCAACCTTACTCTGCATGACATGGACAGTTGAATTATCTCCTATGTTTCATGTAACCACACACTTAAGCATTATTTATTTTTTAGCCTATAGACCAGCTTAACAATAAATTCTGAGTAAAATTTCACTGTACGAAGTACTTTTATCAATGTTGCATTAGCAACGGAACCTCGTGAGGGATGTATGTTAGAGGAGCAAAGATCTGTAGCACAGAGTTAGGCCACGGTCATTGGTCGCGCATAAGCGCTCACAGCTTGGCAGGCGTGCGGAAGCGTAGCCGACAAGAACATTTTAGTTTCAGCGCTGGGGCCAGGTCACTCGCCAATGAGGGCGACACAGCTTCCGTGACAATCACTGCCCGCCCCTCCCCCCGACGGCGCGCAAACTAAGGCCAGGGGAAAGCACCCACTATATCAGCTTAGATTTGAACGTATGTGAACAGTTACGTTTGCAGGCGCTACTGTACATTAGTGAAGTAGCCTACTTGAAAAGAGCAAGTAACAGTTTGACCTGCACATGTTGCTTTGGTTCTAGACAACATTATGACTTTTGTGCCATATCCGATAGAGATTTAATGAGCGGCTCGTGAGTAAAGACAACGGACTCGCTCCTTGTGACCTTGGGTAAGTCCCTTTATCTCCCTGTGCCTCACACCAAAAACATAGATTGTAAGCTCCACGGGGCAGGACCTGTGCCTGCAATATGTCTTTAAGGCCTCGGGCATGGTCACGCTTTAGAGCGCTGCTGGCTCGGCAGTTAGCCCCCCTGCAGCCGCAATGAGAGCGGCTTTAGCAGGGCTCCGCACGCTTCCCCCGCAAGCTTGCGGAAAGCGTAGTGTCTTATAAATTTTTTAGATTTGAGCTCACGGAGTGCAGGGCCGGTCACGTGAGCGTTTCGCCCACAAGGAGGGCGAACCAATCCGTGACATCACAGTCCCCCCCCCGACACAGCCCCGGACCAAGGCCAGGGAAAGCACACGCTTTCCCTCGGCCTCTCACGGCTGCAGTCCTATGGACGCATGCCTAACCGCTACAAATAAACTAGCAGCGCTACGTGTAATACAAGAACTTATCTATTATACTAATGTGGCACTTCCAAATTTACCTACATAAAACATGCAGTTCTGTTAGAATAAGGTCTAGTCTCCTTGTGCCTCAACAATAACATTCTGATGTAAGTTTCTGCTGCGGCAGAGATGCATTTTTTCTCTATTGTTGTTTTATTGGTCAGCCCCACGTTAGAAAGAAAACCAAGTAATGACTGGAGAGTACAGTATATGAAATGATTTGGTCGCCATGACATAATTCTGTCTATTTTAGATCATTCTTTAATGGCTAACTTTTTATGAGACATATCTAAAACAATGTTGTTTTAGACGGCCTCTTGAGAGGTAGAGAAGGGGGTCAACGATAAACCATGAGCACGCCCTATGACAAGCCCCCACCGCATTATTACTTTTCATGCTCTCTCATCACCATGCAGGTCTCATTCCTTTTATTTCATCCTTTAAATTAAACATTGATATGGTCAAATAGAAGAGGCCATCACATCAAGGTAACCAACTCATTAGCATAACTGCATTCCACGGTATAAGTGCAAGTAGGTACATACATATGACATGTGCCGAGTGATGAAAATACCACTACATTGCCGGTGGCTTCTGGCCAAGGACATGATTTACTAAGCAAGATATCAAAATGTAGGAACCAAAATTGCTTGTCTAGATCTTCTAGCAGAAGAAGTAACGGTTATCGCCTGGCAAAATCATTCCTTAGTGATAGTACTTACATCCTTCTACTCTTGAATTAAGGAATAGCCATGAAGGAACAATTAGCATATTTATATAAAATAACGCTCAGCAAAAGCCATCAAAATGAGTTCTTGTACATAGGTTGGTGGAGTATCCAAATCTCCAATTATCTAAAGTGCCTTGAAACACCGAGCAAAAAATGATGAAAGATTTTTAATGTTGTAGAATTTTAGCTGGCTGGAGGTTTTATATTTGACTTTTTTGTAGCAATAGAATTTTTGAAAGTCTTCTCAGCAGATGACTTGGAAATAAAAGAATATACAATGCACGGACAGAAAGTTTATTTTACTGATTGTGAGATTACATCCCTTGTTTTAGGGATCTGCAGGCCATTGTATAAAAAAATACCTACACAGTGAAAAGCGCTATGGAAACAGTAGGCACAATTTATTTTAGTTTTTGTTAGAAGTATTTCTAGGAAACGTGTTCTCTGAAGGTTGTGTTAGCAACGCTATGCAGATATGTATTTCAAATCAATACATTTTTCATACAATGTGACTATTTGCCTGTGCACAAACCACTACGTTTGTGCCGAGAAAAGAGATTTTAATTACTAAAGTGGCATGCTTGAAAAGGGGACTACCTAAACTGTAGTTCTTTGTGATGATAGGGTTTTCACTACTTAAAAAAAAAATCATTGAGCTATGAATTTTTGTACATTCATTGGTATGTAGATCAAGAGCATTTTAATTCATAGCACTTTCAAGTTTTGCTATAACAGTATGTGCAGGTCTGGTTAGACGGAGGACCTAGTCTATAGTGCCCCAACAATAGGATTCGAATGTATTTCGAGGGTCAAAGATTCATTATTCCTCTATTGTGTTTTACTGGGTACAAGCCCTACGTTATAGAGAATAAGTAATGACTGAAGAGGGACATATTTTACCTTATGACGGCAAACATTGAATTGAAGTTCTTGCACTCCTTCCACCAGTGGAGGGATCTTGATGAAATGCTTCACCATCTCATCCTTTTCACGCTGGTTTGACTCTTTTTAGGATTTCTGTTGGCGCCCCAAAATCGTCTCCTTCGTTGATCACCTCCTCAAAACTGTTGTGAGGGCGAATGTTCCCTGTTTTGGAATCAAGCTTGAGAGGTCATCGATTTACTCGGTGGGTTCAATGTTTACGGAAACCAAAGTCCCCATGGACAGCTGTGTGGCCACCTCAATGGTACTTAGCTTGGAGAAGAGATATGAGGCTCTCGCAGGGAGCTCCTGAGCATCTCATCTGAACACAAGGTCCTCGTCTCCATGTTATTCTTCAGTAATACCTGCAGGCCAACATAATTGGAAACTATTGTTTCTTAAATGGGAATATGCTCCGACTTCACATAGCCACCAGCCAGATAGAATAAAATAATGTTCTTCTGGCGAAATAAATGTCAAATCGCCAGAGGCTTCTGTACACATTGGTTTAAAATATGATGCATTTTCTTGCCAGTCCTACAAATGTGGATACAAATGTGTCCACATTTGCGTAGTATGGAATTACGATTTTATTTTTTGAACCCAATCAGTTCTTGAAGGAGATTGTTGAACTAGAAAGGTAGTCCTTTGATGTAGAACCATACTGGTATATCTTTAGATTTCACTGAATTCCACGTTATTTACATGTTTGTTGTGTCATTCTGTTTGCTAACTTTGAAAATGGCTGGAGGGACAGTCAGCCTCACTTTGACAAACCAATAGAAAGTCACAACATTATTGAGATCATAACATCACTGGTGTCGATTGCCCTCCGTGACCATCTTGCTTTTATTTATATTTTTAATTTGGTTAGTGACACCAAAACATGTTGGGAAATCTCACATGAGGGTGTAATTAGGCATATCCTTAATCGAAATATAACACAAAAAAAAACTACAAATGTGGGGAGGGGGAGTGAGACATTTCTACTGTACTTTACAAACTTCTTTGCAGTTCTTGAAAATAAACAATTTATGATGTCTTACTTTGCTGTGGTATTAAAATCTGTGCTCCACTGAGAAACATCACAAAGGCAGCTTTATAGCACAAAAGCTTGTGTATCATGTGCGGAATAATTTTCATGGTTGTTTATATAATTTAAAAAGCTACCTGTCGGCCACCCCCACACCCCCCTTTCCCCCCAACACCTCCTGAAATCTCTGCATTTTTTTGTGCAGGTAAAAAAATAACAAAAAAAAAGAAAATATGGCCACAGGGAATTGCAACACATCATGTCCCGATGTCAAAGGCGGTTTGCTATTGGCCACCAGAGTGAGACTGCGAGAATAATTGTCAGAATAAAAGACCAATATCTCAGAAACATCTGCCGACACCCAGGTTCAGGTACAGTAATAAAGACAAATAATAAACCACGAAGCAGCAGCGTTTGCTGCTTTAAACTACTGTATGTTCCATAACATTTAACAATGTAGGCCCAGAATCTGACTAGCAGAATAGGGCTAGTGGTGGTGCTTACTACTCAATTTATCATATGCAAACATATATTTGACATCAGTATTTTCTCAACGATACAGATCTACTTGGGCATATATAACTGAATACGAGAATTGTAACTAAATATGTGACTGGGATGAAAATGGAAAAATAAATAAAAATTTGGACTGTGCATTTTAAATTGAAAATGTAATATGTAAACATTAACATGATTATTGATGTATTTTATAAAATGTTTTACCAGGAAGTAAGAAGTAGAATGATCCAGGGCAACTTCGGATTTCTTTAGTAAAAAATTTATTCAGCACAAAAACACAACGTTTCATCCCTCCTAAGGGACTTTATCAAGTGACTGGCTTATCACTTGATAAAGTCTCCTAGGAGGGGAGGAAAACGTTGGTTTTTGTGCTGAATACATTTTTCTAAAGAAATCCGAAGTTGCCCTGGATCTTTCTACTTTCTCCAATGCTGGATGTTCTAGGCAGATACCCTGAACCAGGAGCACCAGTCTCTGCAAGTATCTTTATTTGTTTATTGTGTGTGCAGCTTCTCTTGTTATATTACCAGAAAGTAATACATTGAGAGTTCCTCTCGTTTTCAAATATGTCCTGAGTTATGATGACAAATAATACATGGTTACATTACAGTAAGTGAACAGGGCTATAACAGCAAAACCCGCTTCTCCGGCGCCCTGCTTTTCTGCGATCCGCCGATACGGCGCGTACCCGAGAAGGGGGCCGCATGTTTGCGCATGCACAAACAGGCCGGTCAAATGTCGCAACCTGCCAGAACGGGCCGCCAGGGTCGCGCATGCGCAGAATGGGGGGTTTTGCCGATGTTGCGCATGCGTAAACGGCGCATTGCCGGTCCGGCACATGCGCACATACCGAAAATCGCCGGTTCCACTTCTTCCGGCGGTTCCTTAGAACTGAACCTGCCGCATGACTGGGGCCCTCCTGTTACAATATGTATAAAGAGATTGCATGAACATTACATATTTTATCTTTAGGCATATGTAACATTTACAGACCAGATTAAAAATGTGAGACAAGCTTTATTTTGAAAGAACTTAAACAATTGTGGCTTTAAGAGTCTCAGGTAGATTGTTCCAGGTGTGATGCAGTGGAGGGACTTGCTGGTTTCGCACCGTTCGGGAGAACCGGTGCCTAAAATGTTGTTAGTTCGCACAACCTGCTACCTTCCCCCCCTTAAGAACTCCGCTTTGTGTCCGCCGCTGCTTAGACCCCTGCGGAGAAGTAATCAGACGCCGCTCTGACTAAACCCCTTCACCTTCACGGCGTCGACTCATGTAGGGGTCAGAGTATGCCCAGTTGCACAAGCTGCGGAACCCTGGCATCACTCCAGCAAGAGCTTGAAGGAGAGAACCTCCTGCTGCTGCTCCACTGAGATCAAACTTTCTAATTACAGGTAAGTGCAGCAGCTCCTCCATTGAACCACCAACACAACCTCCCTCCCCCTCACCAAAGCAAAAAAAACTTTAAATGTTTCACATTTGTACTTGCACTGCTTGCAGGTTGCACATTTGGACATTGCATTGCACTGGGCCCCCTGGTCTCCTCCCCACCCTGGTCTCTCTTCTCCCCCTCCCCTGTCTCTCTCTCCCCTCTCCCCCTCCCTGGTCTCTCTCCTATCTCCTCCCCCCCTCCCCTGCTCTCTCTCCCCTCCCCTGGTCTCTCTCCCACCTCCTCTCTCTCTCCCTTCCCCTTGTCTATCTCCCCCCCACCCCCTTTCTCCCCCTCTCTACCCCTCCACCCACCCCCTCTCTACCCCACCCTCTCCTGGTCTCTCTCTCCCCCCACCCCCCCCTACACTGGTCTCTCTCCCCCCACCCCCTCCCCTGTCTCTCTCCCCCCACCAGCTCCGCTTCGACCCCCCCCTCCCTCCCACCGGCCCGCTCCGATCTCAGCAGCACGCCGACACCGAAGGTAGGGAGGGGATGGGAGGGGGGAGGGGGGGTGTGAGTGTGGTGTGTGCAGTGTGCTGTGAGTGTGGAGTGTGTCCAGTTGTCTGTGAGTGTGGCTGTGAGTGTGTGCTGCGAGTGTGGCAGTGGAGGGTATTGTGCTGAGTGAGTGTGTGCAGTGTGAGTGCTGTGAGTGTGCTGAGTGGCTGTGAGTTGCTGGAGTGGTGTGCAGTGTGCCGTGAGTGTGTGTCGTTGGTGAGTGTGGCCAGTGTGCCGTGAGTGTGTGCAGTGGGTGCATTGTGCCGTGAGTGTGGTGCAGTGTGTAGTGAATGTGCAGTGAGTGTGCAGTTGTGTGGGCAAAAAAAAACTTTTTTTTTCAATTCGGGGTCCACGTTCAAAACCCGCGTTACAGCGGATCGCGCATATAACAGGGTTGAGCTGTACCATTGTTATAGTCTTGAACAATTTGTTTTTGGGAAATCCAATTTTTAAGTCTCACAAAATCAGATTGAAGTATGTGCACATTGTCGAGAGTGGCTAGGGCTGTGTGCATATCGGATTGTGTCATCCGCATATATGTGTATTGATCATAAAGTTTTTAAATGTTCAAGGAGTTACAATTTTAGGGTTTATTGGGGTGGTTTGATATTCCTTACACAGTACACTATTGCATGGTCACTGAAAATGTCAGGAAGGATGCCAGAGGATTGGATTCTGCTGGCACTAAGAGGAGAGAGCCAGTCCAGCAAGGATGGTTGTGAGATTTCAAGTTTGTCTGTGTGGGTTGGGTAATTTGTTGGGTTAGGTTATGTGACTGATGTTGTATCTGGATTTTGTTGTTTTTTGGGTCAAGCCAATTGTAGGGAATTTTCCAAAAACTAATACTTCACTGTTTTCATTCAGAAGAGGAATTGAGCCAAGAAAACTGGTGATATCAGTCGGGGATTGTAGTGGAGCTTTACAGGGGTGGTAGATGCCAGCAATAAGAACAGGCTTCGAAAAGGGGAAGGCACATTTTGCCAACTAGGATTTCAAAAGAGGATGGGCTTGATACAAAAATGAGAATAACTATTGATGTGACATTTTTGAAAGCAAATTGGAGATCTGTGCATTGTTCAGAAGAATGCAAGAAATAACTTTGGTGTGGGAAGGATTACAGAGCATCAGGAACGTGACATGCAAACTTCTCTTGCTACCTAAGTTTTACTGCTTTACTATTCAGTATAGTATATGGAAGAGACATAGCGGCACTTCAGTAATGTAAGTGTAACCCTTATTATGGGGATCAAAATGGTGTCGCTTTCCATTAGAAATATTTGAATTTCTTTGCATATGTCACTGCTACGGTATAATTTTTCCTGTACTTTACATCAATAAATTCAAGTTATAAAAAAAAAAAAAACAAAAAGAAATATTTGAATGAGAATATAATTTAAAAAAATAAAGTATTGCACCTGCTGCTGCTGGCATTTCTTCTTCATTGAGTAGGAGGTATAACACAAGGGTGGCCACTCCAGTCCTCAAGGGCCACCAACAAGTCGGTTTTAGACTATACCAGCTTGAGCTCAGGTGGCTCAATCAGTGGCTCAGTCGACAACTGTCCTGTGCTGAATTACGATATCCTTAAACCTGACATGTTGGTGGGCCATTGAGGACTCAAGTTGGCCACTCCTGGTGTAGAAGACACCTGTAGCTGTGTGACGTTGTACACGTTTCTGTAGAGCTGTGACTTACTGTAGATCATTGAAAAATACTACAGGGTTACCTTCCATTCAGCTGAATTCGGTCAGCAAGTTTTGAGAACTGGTCTGGAAGCCGTCTCTGCTTAATCACTCTCCTTTCCGGGCTGACAGACACCCTCACGAGAGAATATGTGTCTAAGGCTCCTGTAAGGCCGAATTCATGCAGCGAGTGGCTGACAAACCTCCTTTGCAGTAGTGTCTTTGCTGATGATTATATAGCACTTTGCTGATCTGCTTTGAAGACTTTCTAACTTGGTCTGGAATATCTAAAGAGATGGGAATGCTTTGTTTAAATAAATGCATATATAATAGGGCTCAAAGATGTCACTTCAAAGATTTATAACTAGCAATATACTAGGCTTGTAACTAGTCACATTTTAGAATAAAGATTACACTTTTTCATGTATTGGTCAAAGCAAGATATTTTTTTTTAATAGACAAAAGTGCTATTGTTTCTTTTTATCTAGATTAACAGACAACTTTTCTACATGATCAAACATCATTTGAAATGAGTACTTTCAATTATATAGCAGAAGTGAAAATCAGATACTGTATTCTATAAGTCACTCTGAAAAGAGTCCTGCAGAAAAGTAGAAAGAGTGAAGAAGGCGACCAATCTTTGTTTTGATCTGAGCTATGTTATTCAACAGATAAACATTTGACCTTCATTCAAGTGTTCTGCTGAACAGCAATGCACAAGGCGTACATAATAGTACTTTGCTCTCTTTGTATATCTGTGCAATTTGCATGACAGGCACCTCTGAATCAATAAACAGAGAGGCTGAAGGTTCTTTTGCTTATTGATCACTGTGCAGTTTTATCCCAGACTATGTCCTTTATTACAGTATGTACAATTATTATGCATGCACATTTTCAATAATAAAGCTCTCTTTATCTGCCCTCACAAAGAAATGAACACGGTTTGGATTTTGAAAAACGAAGATCAGAATCAATAAGCATTTAAAAAAAATTGCACAAGACATCATGGTGTAAGAAAAATGCCCTATTTAAAAAATATAGGGGGCATAAAATGTATGAAGAATTTCTGAGTTTAGAAAAATATTCAGTGACGCATAATACGCAACATGGCAGACACTGCTTGGCCAGGTGAAGGAATCGAAAGCATACACTGTAATTATACATTCCTATGGGTGCATTATTCAACATGCTACAGTCTGAGAACGTTACATCAGGGGCCAGGCAGCACACGGGTTGAGTATCACCTGGTTGTCATGTGGACTGACTTTAATCACGTCATCATTAACAGAACGTTTTAATCACGTTGTTTTCTATGTGAAGACGACTTGCCACAGAAGAATGCACACACTGTGCACAAGGAGAAAAGGCAGAGGTAGATGATGACTTTTGTCGGTGTTGCTTTACTAGTGTACATGTTACTTTGATACATGAAATTAGACTGAACTCTCTGGATCAATGTTTAGTTCCAAGTTCTTGCAGTCATATCGGTCCTACGTTGCGTTCTCATAGATGGCATTTGAATGTACAGAACTCTCACGTCTCTTCTTCCTGGAATGTTTCTGTATTTTCATTTTTTTTTACCTTGTACAGAACCACTCTATATACAGTATGTAAAAAAACTTCTGTGAATACGTGTTTCAATATTCACAAACTTTTAGAAACAATGTTGATGAGCGGTTAAACCAAGCTAGCCTGTATGGATATAACCTGCCATTTTAAAACCATCTGGTGCAGTTAGAAGTTTACAAACTTAGGAACCACTCTGAGTAATATACTTACAATAAAATCCAGCAGCTGCAGGGCAGGGAAAACAAGAAGACAGGCGTGTAAACAGCAAATCATACATCTGATAAATAAGCTATAGTGAAAATCTATTTGCATGATGAGGTGTGCTGAGGTGGACAGGATTTCATCTAATTGCTTTTCAAACGTGACAGTGTCTCATGTGTGAAAAGTCTCCAACCTTACAACTCTAAGGCTATGAAACTGTAAGAGCTGTAGAACAGATGCAATAAGTGTGTGTGTGTGTGTGTGTGTGTGTGTGTGTGGTGTGTGTGTGTGTGTTGTGTGTGGTGGTGTGTGTGTGTGTGT